>JAQISU010000015.1:4292500-4300000 GCA_029339505.1 Unio delphinus
CTCTCTCTCTATCTATGTCTCTCTCTCTATCTATGTCTCTCTCTCTCTATGTCTCTCTCTCTATGTCTCTCTCTCTCTCTCTCTATGTCTCTCTCTCTCTCTCTCTCTCTCTCTCTCTATGTCTCTCTCTCTATCTATGTCTCTCTCTCTCTATCTATGTCTCTCTCTATCTATGTCTCTCTCTCTCTATATCTCTCTATGTCTCTCTCTCTATGTCTCTCTCTCTATGTCTCTCTCTCTCTATGTCTCTCTCTCTCTCTCTATGTCTCTCTCTCTCTCTCTGTCTCTCTCTCTATGTCTCTCTCTCTATGTCTCTCTCACTCTCTCTCTCTCTATGTCTCTCTCTCTATCTATGTCTCTCTCTCTCTCTATCTATGTCTCTCCTCTCTCTATCTATGTCTCTCTCTCTCTCTATCTATGTCTCTCTCTCTATCTATGTCTCTCTCTCTATCTATGTCTCTCTCTATGTCTCTCTCTCTCTCTCTGTCTCTCTCTCTCTATGTCTCTCTCTCTCTATGTCTCTCTCTCTATCTATGTCTCTCTCTCTCTATCTATGTCTCTCTCTCTCTATGTCTCTCTCTCTCTCTATCTATGTCTCTCTCTCTCTCTATCTATGTCTCTCTCTCTCTCTATGTCTCTCTCTCTCTCTATGTCTCTCTCTCTGTCTCTCTCTCTCTATGTCTCTCTCTCTCTCTCTGTCTCTCTCTATGTCTCTCTCTGTCTCTCTATGTCTCTCTCTCTCTCTCTGTCTCTCTCTCTGTGTCTCTCTCTCTGTGTCTCTCTCTCTCTCTGTCTCTCTCTCTGTGTCTCTCTCTCTCTCTCTCAGTGTGTCTCTCTCTCTTTGTGTCTCTCTCTCTCTCTCTCTCTGTGTCTCTCTCTATGTCTCTCTCTCTATCTATGTCTCTCTATCTATGTCTCTCTCTATGTATCTCTCTCTCTATCTATGTCTCTCTCTATGTATCTCTCTCTATCTATGTCTCTCTCTATCTATGTCTATCTATGTCTCTCTCTATCTATGTCTCTCTCTATCTCGATGTCTCTCTCTATCTATGTCTCTCTCTATCTATGTCTCTCTCTCTATCTATGTCTCTCTCTCTATCTATGTCTCTCTCTCTATCTATGTCTCTCTCTATGTATCTCTCTCTCTATGTCTCTCTCTCTATCTATGTCTCTCTCTATGTATCTCTCTCTATCTATGTCTCTCTCTATGTCTCTCTCTCTCTCTATGTCTCTCTCTCTATGTGTCTCTCTCTCTCTCTATGCGTCTCTCTCTCTATGTCTCTCTCTCTGTCTCTCTCTCTATGTCTCTCTCTCCCTCTCTCTATGTCTCTCTCTCTCTGTCTCTCTCTATCTATCTCTCTCTCTCTGTCTCTCTCTCTCTTTGTCTCTCTCTCTCTCTATGTCTCTCTCTCTCTCTATGTCTCTCTCTCTCTCTATGTCTCTCTCTCTCTGTCTCTCTCTATGTCTCTCTCTCTGTGTCTCTCTCTCTCTGTGTCTCTCTCTCTCTCTCTCTTTGTCTCTCTCTCTCTCTGTGTCTCTTTCTCTCTCTGTGTCTCTCTCTCTCTCTCTGTCTCTCTCTCTCTCTCTGTGTCTCTCTCTCTGTGTCTCTCTCTCTCTGTGTCTCTCTCTCTAAGTCTCTCTCTCTCTCTCTTTGTCTCTCTCTCTCTCTCTGTGTCTCTCTCTCTGTGTCTCTCTCTCTGTGTCTCTCTCTCTCTCTCTGTGTCTCTCTCTCTCTCTCTGTGTCTCTCTCTCTCTGTGTCTCTCTCTGTCTCTCTCTCTGTCTCTCTCTATGTCTCTCTCTCTCTATCTATGTCTCTCTCTCTCTTTCTATCTATGTCTCTCTCTCTCTCTATCTATGTCTCTCTCTCTCTCTCTATGTCTCTCTCTATGTCTCTCTCTCTCTATCTATGTCTCTCTCTCTCTATCTATGTCTCTCTCTCTCTATCTATGTCTCTCTCTCTATCTATGTCTCTCTCTCTATGTCTCTCTCTCTCTCTCTCTCTATGTCTCTCACTCTCTTTCTCTCTCTCTATGTCTCTCTCCCTCTATCTATGTCTCTCTCTCTCTATCTATGTCTCTCTCTCTATCTATGTCTCTCTCTCTCTATGTCTCTCTCTATGTCTCTCTCTCTCTCTCTATGTCTCTCTCTCTCTCTCTCTCTATGTCTCTCTCTCTATCTATGTCTCTCTCTCTCTATCTATGTCTCTCTCTATCTATGTCTCTCTCTCTCTATATCTCTCTATGTCTCTCTCTCTATGTCTCTCTCTCTATGTCTCTCTCTCTCTATGTCTCTCTCTCTCTCTCTCTATGTCTCTCTCTCTCTCTCTGTCTCTCTCTCTATGTCTCTCTCTCTATGTCTCTCTCACTCTCTCTCTCTCTATGTCTCTCTCTCTATCTATGTCTCTCCTCTCTCTATCTATGTCTCTCTCTCTCTCTATCTATGTCTCTCTCTCTATCTATGTCTCTCTCTCTATCTATGTCTCTCTCTATGTCTCTCTCTCTCTCTCTGTCTCTCTCTCTCTATGTCTCTCTCTCTCTATGTCTCTCTCTCTATCTATGTCTCTCTCTCTCTATCTATGTCTCTCTCTCTCTATCTATGTCTCTCTCTCTCTCTATCTATGTCTCTCTCTCTCTCTATCTATGTCTCTCTCTCTCTCTATGTCTCTCTCTCTCTCTATGTCTCTCTCTCTGTCTCTCTCTCTCTATGTCTCTCTCTCTCTCTCTGTCTCTCTCTATGTCTCTCTCTGTCTCTCTATGTCTCTCTCTCTCTCTCTGTCTCTCTCTCTGTGTCTCTCTCTCTGTGTCTCTCTCTGTGTCTCTCTCTCTCTCTGTCTCTCTCTCTGTGTCTCTCTCTCTCTCTCTCTCAGTGTGTCTCTCTCTCTTTGTGTCTCTCTCTCTCTCTCTCTCTCTGTGTCTCTCTCTATGTCTCTCTCTATCTATGTCTCTCTATCTATGTCTCTCTCTATGTATCTCTCTCTCTATCTATGTCTCTCTCTATGTATCTCTCTCTATCTATGTCTCTCTCTATCTATGTCTATCTATGTCTCTCTCTATCTATGTCTCTCTCTATCTCGATGTCTCTCTCTATCTATGTCTCTCTCTATCTATGTCTCTCTCTCTATCTATGTCTCTCTCTCTATCTATGTCTCTCTCTCTATCTATGTCTCTCTCTATGTATCTCTCTCTCTATGTCTCTCTCTCTATCTATGTCTCTCTCTATGTATCTCTCTCTATCTATGTCTCTCTCTATGTATCTCTCTCTATCTATTTCTCTCTCTCTATCTATGTCTCTCTCTATCTATGTCTCTCTCTCTCTTTGTCTCTCTCTCTATGTCTCTCTCTCTATCTCTATGTCTCTCTCTCTATCTATGTCTCTCTCTATCTCTGTCTCTCTCTATCTATCTCTCTCTCTCTATGTCTCTCTCTATCTATCTCTCTCTATCTCTATGTCTCTCTCTTTCTATCTCTCTTTCTCTATGTCTATGTCTCTCTCTATCTCTCTCTCTATCTCTATGTCTCTCTCTATCTATCTCTCTCTCTCTATGTCTCTCTCTATCTATCTCTCTCTCTATCTCTATGTCTCTCTCTATCTATCTCTCTCTATCTCTATGTCTCTCTATCTATCTCTCTCTATCTCTATGTCTCTCTCTATCTATCTCTCTCTCTATGTCTCTCTCTATCTATCTCTCTCTCTATCTCTATGTCTCTCTCTATCTATCTCTCTCTCTATCTCTATGTCTCTCTCTATCTATCTCTCTCTCTATCTCTATGTCTCTCTATCTATCTCTCTCTATCTCTATGTCTCTCTCTATCTATCTCTCTCTCTATGTCTCTCTCTATCTATCTCTCTCTCTATCTCTATGTCTCTCTCTATCTATCTCTCTCTCTATCTCTATGTCTCTCTCTATCTATCTCTCTCTCTATCTCTATGTCTCTCTCTATCTATCTCTCTCTCTCTATGTCTCTCTCTATCTATCTCTCTCTATCTCTATGTCTCTCTCTATCTATCTCTTTCACTCTCTATGTCTCTCTCTTTCTATCTCTCTCTCTCTATCTCTATGTCTCTATCTATCTCTCTCTATCTCTATGTCTCTCTCTATCTCTCTCTCTCTATGTCTCTCTCTATCTATCTCTCTCTCTATCTCTATGTCTCTCTCTATCTATCTCTCTCTCTCTCTCTATCTCTCTCTATCTCTATGTCTCTCTCTATCTATCTCTCTCTCTCTATGTCTCTCTATCTATCTCTCTCTCTCTATCTCTATGTCTCTCTCTATCTATCTCTCTCTCTCTATCTCTATGTTTCTCTCCATCTATCTCTCTCTCTATCTCTATGTCTCTCTCTATCTATCTCTCTCTCTATGTCTCTCTCTCTCTATCTCTCTCTCTATCTCTCTCTCTATCTAAGTCTCTCTCTATCTCTCTCTCTCTATCTCTATGTCTCTCTCTATCTCTCTCTCTCTATCTCTGTCTCTCTCTATCTCTCTATCTCTATGTCTCTCTCTATCTCTCTCTTTCTATCTCTATGTCTCTCTCTATCTCTCTATCTCTATGTCTCTCTCTATCTCTCTCTCTCTCTCTATCTCTATGTCTCTCTCTATCTCTCTCTCTCTATGTCTCTATCTCTCTCTCTATCTCTATGTCTCTCTCTATCTATCTCTCTCCATCTCTATGTCTCTCTCTATCTCTATCTATCTCTCTCTATCTCTATGTCTCTCTCTATCTCTCTCTCTCTATCTCTATGTCTCTCTCTATCTCTCTCTCTCTCTATCTCTATGTCTCTCTCTATCTATCTCTCTCTCTATCTCTATGTCTCTCTCTATTTCTATGTCTCTCTCTATCTATCTCTCTCTATCTCTGTCTCTCTCTATCTCTCTCTATCTATCTCTCTCTATCTCTATGTCTCTCTCTATCTATCTCTCTCTCTATGTCTCTCTCTCTATCTCTATGTCTCTCTCTATCTCTCTCTCTATCTATGTCTCTCTCTCTCTATCTCTCTCTCTCTATCTCTATGTCTCTCTCTATCTCTCTCTCTATCTCTATGTCTCTCTCTATCTATCTATCTCTCTCTATGTCTCTATCTATCTCTCTCTCTATCTCTGTCTCTCTCTATCTCTATCTCTCTCTATCTCTATGTTTCTCTCTATCTCTCTATCTCTGTCTCTCTCTATCTCTCTATCTCTATGTCTTTCTCTATCTATCTCTCTCTATCTCTATGTCTCTCTCTATCTATCTCTCTCTATCTCTATGTCTCTCTCTATCTCTCTCTATGTCTCTCTCTATCTCTCTCTCTCTATGTCTCTCTCTATCTCTCTCTCTCTCTATCTCTATGTCTCTCTCTATCTCTCTCTATGTCTCTCTCTATCTCTCTCTCTCTATCTCTATGTCTCTCTCTATCTCTCTCTATGTCTCTCTATCTCTCTCTCTCTATCTCTATGTCTCTCTCTATCTCTCTCTCTCTATGTCTCTCTCTATCTCTATGTCTCTCAATATCTCTCTCTCTCTATGTCTCTCTCTATCTCTCTCTCTATGTCTCTCTCTATCTCTCTCTCTCTATCTCTTTGTCTCTCTCTATCTCTCTCTCTCTCTCTGTCTCTCTCTATCTCTCTCTCTCTATCTCTATGTCTCTCTCTATGTCTCTCTCTCTCTCTATGTCTCTCTCTATCTCTCTCTCTCTATGTCTCTCTCTATCTCTCTCTCTATATCTCTATGTCTCTCTCTATCTCTCTCTATCTCTATGTCTCTCTCTATCTATCTCTCTCTCTATCTCTATGTCTCTCTCTATCTCTCTCTCTCTCTATCTCTATGTCTCTCTCTATCTCTCTCTCTCTATGTCTCTCTCTATCTCTCTCTCTATCTGTATGTCTCTCTCTATCTCTCTCTCTCTATGTCTCTCTCTCTCTATCTCTGTCTCTCTCTATCTCTCTCTCTATCTCTATGTCTCTCTCTATCTATCTCTCTCTCTATCTCTGTCTCTCTCTATCTCTCTCTCTCTCTCTATGTCTCTCTCTATCTCTCTCTCTCTATGTCTCTCTCTATCTCTCTATCTCTATCTCTATGTCTCTCTCTATCTCTCTCTCTCTATGTCTCTCTCTCTCTATCTCTATGTCTCTATCTATCTCTCTCTATCTCTATCTCTATGTCTCTATCTATCTCTCTCTCTCTATGTCTCTATCTATCTCTCTCTCTCTCTCTATCTCTATGTCTCTATCTATCTCTCTCTCTCTATCTCTGTCTCTCTCTATCTCTCTCTCTCTATCTCTATGTCTCTCTCTATCTCTCTATCTCTATGTCTCTCTCTATCTCTCTCTTTCTATCTCTATGTCTCTCTCTATCTCTCTATCTCTATGTCTCTCTCTATCTCTCTCTCTCTCTCTCTCTATGTCTCTCTCTATCTCTCTCTCTCTATGTCTCTATCTCTCTCTCTCTATCTCTATGTCTCTCTCTATCTATCTCTCTCTCCATCTCTATGTCTCTCTCTATCTCTCTCTATCTATCTCTCTCTATCTCTATGTCTCTCTCTATTTCTCTCTCTCTATCTCTATGTCTCTCTCTATCTCTCTCTCTCTCTATCTCTATGTCTCTCTCTATCTATCTCTCTCTCTATCTCTATGTCTCTCTCTATCTCTATGTCTCTCTCTATCTATCTCTCTCTCTATCTCTATGTCTCTCTCTATCTATCTCTCTCTCTATGTCTCTCTATCTCTATCGTTATGTCTCTCTCTATCTCTCTCTCTATCTATCTATCTCTCTCTCTCTATCTATCTCTCTCTATCTCTCTCTCTATCTCTTTGTCTCTCTCTATCTATCTATCTCTCTCTCTCTCTATCTCTATGTCTCTATCTATCTCTCTCTCTATCTCTGTCTCTCTCTATCTCTCTCTCTCTATCTCTCTCTCTATCTATCTCTCTCTCGATCTCTATGTCTCTCTCTATCTTTCTCTCTCTATCTCTATGTCTCTCTCTATCTATCTCTCTCTATCTCTATGTCTCTCTCTATCTATCTCTCTCTATCTCTATGTCTCTCTCTATCTCTCTCTCTCTCTATGTCTCTCTCTATCTCTCTCTCTCTATGTCTCTCTCTATCTCTCTCTCTCTCTATGTCTCTCTCTATCTCTCTCTCTCTCTATCTCTATGTCTCTCTCTATCTCTCTCTCTCTATGTCTCTCTCTCTATCTCTATGTCTCTCTCTATCTCTCTCTCTATGTCTCTCTATCTCTCTCTCTCTCTCTATCTCTATGTCTCTCTCTATCTCTCTCTCTATGTCTCTCTCTATCTCTCTCTATCTCTATGTCTCTCTCTATCTCTTTCTCTCTCTATGTCTCTCTCTATCTCTCTCTCTCTATGTCTCTCTCTATCTCTCTCTCTCTATGTCTCTCTCTATCTCTCTCTCTATCTCTATGTCTCTCTCTATCTCTCTCTATGTCTCTCTATCTCTCTCTCTCTCTATCTCTATGTCTCTCTCTATCTCTCTCTCTCTATGTCTCTCTCTATCTTTCTCTAT
>JAQISU010000015.1:4307500-4312500 GCA_029339505.1 Unio delphinus
AATTAATACTTTAAAGAAGTGAGCCTCAAATGCCTGCAATTTGTTTATCATTTCAGGATTAATTAATGTACATTCGAATGGATTAAGGTTAAATGATATTTCACTGCCTATGTAAACATGCACTTTGTAAATTTCAGGTAATTGTTAAATGTTGTTTAAAATGCGTCATTTGCGAGTTGATATTTGGCAAAGACGATGCAGCACCATATTTGCTCATGTTATCTAAATCATCTTATCTTATGTTATCTAAATTCATCTTAGTTTCTATCGGCTATTTCGTAATGATTTATGTAATCTATACTTTTGTTTCAGAATAGCATATCTTGATAAATATTCGTTCAAAATATTGATATATGTTACAGATTATATTAAACCAATGGTTTAACTTAAAGAAGTATCTTGTGAAAGATATATGATAAGACGATTTTATTATCATTTGTGAGTATCGCTCAATCATTCCTCGTTGGAATGCACATGCCACCTAAAACAGGATGTAACCTGATATGGTTAAATAAATCTTAGTATTTTTCAAGTAAAAAAAGCTATCACTCAGATCTTGTAGTTGAACGATTATCATAATAAAAATACAAAAGAAAGACAAAGGAACCAAAATATTTTTCCGACAGCGGCGTATAACATGGAAAACTTTATGGGCCGTATCCAGTAAAGATCTTGTTTACTGACATATCTTTTTGTCTTTCTAATATTTGTCGCACGCAAACACATGGGACGGGTGGTGGAAGGGTATTGAGAAAATCACTTGCATAATCATGTTGTTGTTGTTATCTGTTAGGTTCGAGTACAATGCAGACACATAACAAAATGTTGAAGTCGTACCATTTCAGCGATTAATTTTTGTGTGGGTTGTGAATGTGCTGTTAATATTTTAACTATTTAAATGTTTGAAGATATTTGGATTAGTTGGTTGCTAGGTTTTACAATTAGGCTTAAACATTTCGATAAAGTTGTGAAGATACATGCATTCTTATAGAGCTTTATATCAATGTGTCTGTTTAAATGAAAGTTATGAAAGCCTTGAAAATGTTACATATTAATTTTTGTGCTTAAAGTAAACTTTTAGATTCTTTAATTAGAAAAAACTTCTGGTCTCTGGGAAGAATATCGTAGATTTATTATTTGAAAGTCCTTAAGGGTGAAACAATTACATGTCGGCTTACATGTTACCGTTCACTGCAAAACTGCAATGTTGCAGGTAAAAACGGGACATAAAGTCTTTCACCTATGCCAAGACTGATAATGTAAAACCAAAATGCACCTATAATGGCAAATGCTAATATTCATTGCATCTCTTTAAATAAATATGTATGTATGGCTTCTTATTTTTGAAATGTACACGATATACACAGTTGGCTGTAATAATTGTAAGTACCGTTCGTTTTTATTTCCTTTTCACATACTGGCGAGATTTTAGTTCATATATTACTTTGTATTTCGACAAACAAGCCATAATGACAAGATGTGTCTGGATTTAATGTCACCGTTTACGTCGAAGTCATACGTCATATTATATGAATTGATAAAACCTTTCTCTGCCAGATTATGCTCTTAAAATGTTAACACGGATTACAGGAAATGCGAGTCACATTATTTATTATGTAATCTCCCATACTTTTATGTACAGCATGCCATTTATAACGTAACATGGTGGTGAAGATATATTGGTATTTTACATATAGCAGTCAATACAAACCATCTGACCTGAAAAAGGAGAAAAATATTGTTTCAAACATATCCCCTATTCATCGCATAAGATGTAAACAGGGTGTTACGTGATTTTCTTGAAAGTAATCTTACCTGAAAGATCTTTGTTAAGTTAAAGCTATCTTTGAAATCTTATATTTCGAAGATCAACATTCTTATGATAACATAGAAAAAATCGAAAAAAGACAATTACGGTTATTTTCAGACAGTCGTAAATAATAATAATCTATTGGGATCTTCATATGACGCATCCAGAGGAGAGCTTGTGTAAAACATACATGTCCTTATTTTTAATATTGCTTGTGTAAAATATACATGCCCTTATTTTTAATATTGCTTGTGTAAAACATAAATGTCCTTTTTTTAATATTGCTTGTGTAAAACATACATGTCCTTATTTTTAATATTGCTTTTGTAAAACATACATGTCCTTATTTTTAATATTGCTTGTGTAAAATATACATGTATTTATTTTTAATATTGCTTGTGTAAAACATACATGTCCTTATTTTTAATATTGCTTGTGTAAAATATACATGTCCTTATTTTTAATATTGCTTGTGTAAAACATACATGTCCTTTTTTTAATATTGCTTGTGTAAAACATACATGTCCTTTTATAATGTTGCTGACTAAACATTAGGCTTCGTGGAAAGCAGGAAATCATGATCTGTTCTCGCTGCAAACAGTTTGTTATGAGTGCAGAAAGTTTTAATATATTAGTTATTTATTCCTTGGTTGAAGATGGTTATTTATTTCATATTCCTGATTCAACCATGTTTAGATACAGTTGGTTACTTAGTCTTATTTACAACCATTTGGCATTCTATTCCTTATTCCCAATTCAAAAAGTAATTGGTTACTTTTTATGTTTTCCAGATTAAATGATATCCTACATCAACTATTTTAACGCTTTTCAGCGCATTCATTGACACTATTCTAACTTAACTGGATAAATATGAGTGTTCTTTTGGTATCGAATATATAAAACTGAATACAGAACACCAATTATATGTATAAAGGGTTCAATATATTGTAAGGTACACATGCTTAATAATTTGAGAGAGGATTAAGTAGTTGTAGTTTATGTTTGAGTCGTGTATTTGTGCATGGCGTGAAGTATTAGTATTCAGCCTCGATAACCTTACTAATGAATCTTAAAAATGAAGGACCCTAACATCTGCAAAGTCATTCCAAGCTACAATTGGAGGAAACTTTGCTACATTCCTTGTGATGGATGTTGATGTTCAAGTGATGACAGACGCTTTCAACACATTCATGACAACAGCTGCCAAGGACATCATTGACGTCCATCGCCAAATAAAAAAGCATGGGTTACAGAAGAGATTCTAAATGTGTGTGATGCCCGAACAGACTTCATAAACACCAGAAACACAACAGAGGCAATGGAGTACCGAGATATAAAAAAGAATATCAGGAAAACAAATTGAAGAAAGCAAAAGATGATTGGATTGGACAAAAGTGCACATAAATAGAGAGCAATCTGATCAAGAATAACAACAAAAGGCATTTCAAATTGTAAAAGAACACACCAGACTGAAGCATCGAAGAGTCAGTACCATTCCAGACGAAAATGGAAAATGCCTCACAGAAGCGAGTGACATTGAAGAAAGATGGACTGAATATTGTAAAGAACTCTTCAACCATCAGTTTACAGGGAACCCAGAGGTACTTGAAATTCCAAACTTCACAAATGATGGCGATTACCCCATTCTCAAAGAAGAGGTGGAGTCAGCAATAAGAGCACTGAAGAATGGAAAAGCAGCTGCTGTAGACAACATCGCAGCTGAACGTATCAAGAACGGATGGGTGGAGGATCAGTGATAGAGCTACTAACAAAAATCTGTAACAAGATCTGGCAGACAGGTTAATTGCCAACACAGTGGACCCATTCACTGACTACAACACTCCCCAAAAGGCAACCCCCAGCTGTGTCAAAATTACAGAACTATCAGTTTAATCAGCCGTGCTAGTAAGGTGATGCTGAAGATCATCTTGAAAAGACTGAAAACACAAGCAGAATAAATAATTGCTGAAGAACAGGCAGGGTTCCATAGTGGAATAAGCACAACAGAACAAATATTCATTTTTAGGATTTTTTTTATAAAAGTACTTGCAACATCAACAAGACATCTATCATATATTCATAGGTTTCAACACTCTTTCGACAGAGTGTGACATAAGCTATTATAGGCCACAATGAATACGTACAACATGGGTCAAAAGTTTACCAATACCATCAAGCAACTGTACGCCAAGGCTACCATTGCAGTACTTTGCTCAATGTTCTGTGTGTGACTGGTTAAAGACTACAGTTGGAGTACGTCAAGGCTGTCTACTGTCACCCATGCTTTCAACATCTTCTTAGAGCGCATCACGAGTAAAGCCCTGGTAAGCCACTGTGGGACAGTTAGCTTTGGAGCGCGTAACATCACCAACATACTGGCTAATACTTGATTAACGTATGCAAAAATTATATTCTTAAGTTGGAAGTTTATTAGGAAGCAAACTTAATTTAATATGCGGCATAAAATAAGCTTTGCAGACGACACTAAAGGGCTGTCAGGCAGTGAAGACGAGTTTGCCACTTTTGTGGAGGACCTGGATGAAACATCTTCCAGATTTGACATGGAGATAAGCGTTGAGAAGACAAAGCTGATGACAAATAGTGGTAAACAAATCTCAGCCAAGATTAATGTCCGATGACAGGAACTGTAAACAAGGAGCCAGTTCAAATATTTTGGTTCCATAATCACCGAAGAGTGATCAGGAGCAGAAAGTTTGTCATGAGCAGCACAAACAACGGCAGCTATGTCAAAGCTAAGACCCATCTGGATAAACAAGAATATCTGTCTGAAAACTAAAATCAGACTATTGAGAGCAATATTCATCTAAATCTTTGTGTATTCATGTGAGGCATGGATACTGATAGCAGAATTACAATGAATAATCCGGCACTTGAAATGAGATGCTACAGAGCCATCCTTGGCATCTCTTACATGGACGACTTCACAAAGAAGTGCGTAACACCATCAGGCACAAAGTAGACCAATATTAAAACATCCTCACCACCGTCAGAAAGAAAAAGCTGAAATGCTATCGCCATGCCACTAGAGCCAACAGTCTATCCACAGTAGGTCAAGATACTGATGATGATGATGAGGTCAACCTTATCGTCATTTTGTTGACTGAAAGTGCGCCATATTAAATCATGTTTGCTTTTTAATAAAACTTCTAACATAAGAATATAATGTATG